>ONZH01012909.1:0-24127 GCA_900303285.1 Rhinella marina
AATGGAGGCGTTGCTGGAGTTTTTTTAAGCTAGCAGCAGCTACAGTTGACTTCCGAAAGTGAGCGCACAAGCGCCGCACTTTCACCAGTAGCTCTGCCAGGTTGGGGTAAGTCTTCAGAAATTTTGGACTACCAGATAAAAACGTGGGCCAGGCATGGTACGTGATTGAGTTCGCAAGCTCCAGAGCCGCCACCAGGTTACGGCCGTTATCGCACACGACCATGCCTGGTCCTAGCTGCAGCGGCGACAGCCACATCTCCGTCTGCTGCAATATGGCGTCCCTCACCTCTGGGGCGCTGTGCTTCCTGTCGCCCAAGCTGATGAGCTTTAGCACCGCCTGCTGACGTCTCCCCGCGCCAGTGCTGCAACGCTTCCAGCTAGCGGCTGAGGGAGATGTTAAGGCACAGGAGGAGGAGGAGGAGGAGGAGGAGGAGGGGGGTTTATCAGAACCCATGCTGGCAATCTTGGGCGGGGGTGGTAGGTAGGCCGTCTCTGTTTGCGACCCCGTCCCCGCCTCCACTACATTCACCCAGTGTGCCGTCAGAGAAATGTATCGTCCCTGGCCGCAAGCGCTTGTCCATGAGTCGGTGGTCAAGTGGACCTTTGCGCTGACTGCGTACCTCAGGGCCCGCCTGATGTTACGCGACACGTGCTGGTGCAGGGCGGGGACGGCACTCCGGGAAAAGTAGTGGCGGCTAGGGACGGAATAGCGAGGTGCGGCAGCCGCCATCAGGTCGCGGAAGGCCTGCGTCTCCACAAGCCTAAACGGCAACATCTCCAGGGCCAGCAGTTTGGAGATGTGGCAGTTTAAGGCTTGGGCTTGGGGGTGACTCGAGGCGTACTTCCGCCTGCGGTCGAACGCCTGCGAGATGGACAGTTGTTGGGACGAGGAGTGTGAAGGTGCAGGCGAAGAGGCGGGGGAAGGGGAGGCTGAAGGAGAAGGCCCCAAAGTAGCAGAGGCAGAGGCAGATGTGGAGGTGTCCTGGCTGGAGGTCTGGACCGCAGTGGCAGCACACAACAAAGGGGAAGAGGCAGTGGCAGCAAGACCGGGCGCAGTTTGTATTGCGTTTGCTCTCTCCCACTCAGCCCAGTGCTTGAATTCCAAGTGACGCCGCATGCCTGAGGTGGTCAGATTGCTCTTCTCAGAGCCCCTACTCAGTTTTGAGTGGCAGAGTGTGCAAACCGCGCTCAGTTTGTCATCCGCACAAACATTAAAATATCTCCACACCACAGAAGTACGAGGCCTCGATGGGGAGCTTCGCACGACTGGCCGCTGGCGGGAACAGCTTCGGCCCTGCTGGCTGTGGCCTCACTTCTCTGTCTGAACTGTCCTCTGCCTGTGGCCATCCCTCTGCCTGTGGCCATCCCTCTGCCTGTGGACATCCCTCTGCCTGTGGACATGCCTCTGCCTGTGGACATCCCTCTGCCTGTGGACATCCCTCTGCCTCTTGCTGCCTTTTTCGGTGCTGCGCAGACCACCACCTCTCCACTGCTTTCCTCGCTGGACATCACCCCTGGCCAAGTGGGGTCGGTCATTTCGTCATCCACCACCTCCTCTTCCTCACTCTGCTCCTCCTCCTGCCCACTGGACATTCCAACAGCCTCCCTTGATGGCAACTGCGTCTCATCATCATCATCGCTCATGATAACAGATGCTGGCTCAGGGTCCACATCAGCAGGAGATGGCGAAAACTCCAGTGTTTGGGCATCACTACAAACAAATTCCTCTGCTAGCTCCTGGGATTCTTCCGGCACATCTGAAAAAGGACCCGAAAAGAGCTCCTGGGAGGGGTCAAGGGTGGGATGACTCTGTTGGCCAGGTGTGGAGGAAGGAGGGTCAGAGTGAGACTGTGTGGATGACTGGCTGGTGGACAACTGTGTGGAAGCGCTATCGGCTATCCATTGCACCACCTGTTCAACCTGCTCAGGCCTCAACAGCGGTGTAACCCGCCCCCTGCTTAACTGTCCCATAAAGGCAGGGATTCTGGATGAGCGGGATCCTGGCTGATCCTCACCAGCACACATTGTATCCCCACTGGCTTCAACAAGGCCCCCAACAGCATTTCCGCGCCCCCGTCCTCGTCCACGTCCACGTCCTATTCCGCTAGCCCCCCTCCGCATTTTATTTTTTTTTTGTTGCAAATACAATATTTGGGTATATAATTAGGTATGTGAAATAATTTAGCAAGAGAACGCACAGTACAGTGGCCTATTAAAAGGCCTAGATATTGTATATTTCAAAGTACACAGCCGTGTAGTAACAGAACAGACGGTGGGTATTTACACCAGGTATGTGAGATAATTTAACAAGAGAACGCACAGTACAGTGGCCTATTAAAATGCCTAGATATTGTATATTTCAAAGTACACAGCCGTGTAGTAACTGAACAGACGGTGGGTATTTACACCAGGTATGTGAGATAATTTAACAAGAGAACGCACAGTACAGTGGCCTATTAAATGGCCTAGATATTGTATATTTCAAAGTACACAGCCGTGTAGTAACTGAACAGACGGTGGGTATTTACACCAGGTATGTGAGATAATTTAGCAAGAGAACGCACAGTACAGTGGCCTATTAAAATGCCTAGATATTGTATATTTCAAAGTACACAGCCGTGTAGTAACAGAACAGACGGTGGGTATTTACACCAGGTATGTGAGATAATTTAACAAGAGAACGCACAGTACAGTGGCCTATTAAAAGGCCTAGATATTGTATATTTCAAAGTACAAAGCCGTGTAGTAACTGAACAGACGGTGGGTATTTACACCAGGTATGTGAGATAATTTAACAAGAGAACGCACAGTACAGTGGCCTATTAAATGGCCTAGATATTGTATATTTCAAAGTACACAGCCGTGTAGTAACTGAACAGACGGTGGGTATTTACACCAGGTATGTGAGATAATTTAACAAGAAAACGCACAGTACAGTGGCCTATTAAATGGCCTAGATATTGTATATTTCAAAGTACACAGCCGTGTAGTAACAGAACAGACGGTGGGTATTTACACCAGGTATGTGAGATAATTTAACAAGAGAACGCACAGTACAGTGGCCTATTAAATGGCCTAGATATTGTATATTTCAAAGTACACAGCCGTGTAGTAACTGAACAGACGGTGGGTATTTACACCAGGTATGTGAGATAATTTAACAAGAGAACGCACAGTACAGTGGCCTATTAAATGGCCTAGATATTGTATATTTCAAAGTACACAGCCGTGTAGTAACTGAACAGACGGTGGGTATTTACACCAGGTATGTGAGATAATTTAACAAGAGAACGCACAGTACAGTGGCCTATTAAATGGCCTAGATATTGTATATTTCAAAGTACACAGCCGTGTAGTAACTGAACAGACGGTGGGTATTTACACCAGGTATGTGAGATAATTTAACAAGAGAACGCACAGTACAGTGGCCTATTAAAATGCCTAGATATTGTATATTTCAAAGTACACAGCCGTGTAGTAACTGAACAGACGGTGGGTATTTACACCAGGTATGTGAGATAATTTAGCAAGAGAACGCACAGTACAGTGGCCTATTAAAATGCCTAGATATTGTATATTTCAAAGTACACAGCCGTGTAGTAACAGAACAGACGGTGGGTATTTACACCAGGTATGTGAGATAATTTAACAAGAGAACGCACAGTACAGTGGCCTATTAAAAGGCCTAGATATTGTATATTTCAAAGTACAAAGCCGTGTAGTAACTGAACAGACGGTGGGTATTTACACCAGGTATGTGAGATAATTTAGCAAGAGAACGCACAGTACAGTGGCCAATTAAATGGCCTAGATATTGTATATTTCAAGGTACACAGCCGTGTACTAACTGAACAGACGGTGGGTATTTACACCTGGTATACAAAAAGGGTATTGCAGGCACACAGAACCCAGAACACTAGAGCCAAATAAACTGTATTTAAAAAAATAAAATAAAATTCACAGCCGTATACTGCCAGATCAGATGGTGCATATACACACTAGTTATATAACAGGGTTGTTCAGCCTAAAAGAACGCTGAACAGTAGTGCCAAATATAGTTTGGTATGTAGCAGAGCACCTAATACACCACTAATGCCTCTCTCTGTCCCTACTCCAGCAGCTATCCCTGAATACAGCAGCCGTTCTCTGTAAAGTCTATATTGTAGTAAAGCTATCACTGAAGTCCACTGTAGTAGCCCTGATAAGGGCTTTTAATCACGCTCCTGCCTGTCCAACAGCTAAAACCTATCTGTCCCTTCTCCAGCCTCTGTCCCTGACTAAGTTCACGCAGCATATGCGTACGAGCAGGAAGAGCTGAGTTTTTAATATTCGAGGTCACATGGTTTTTCCAGCCAATCCATGTAGACGCTGTTTTCGCGCTGCCAGCGTGCTCAGCGTGCCTGTCATACCCCCCCTGCATGTTGATTGGTGGAAAAAGAGCGCCAGGGAAGGTGGGAGGGGAAACGAATTCTAAGTGCGCCATCGCCGTTATACTCGATTGAAATCGAGTATGCCGAATATCGTAGTATTCGATCGAATACCGGCTCGATCGAACACTACTCGCTCATCTCTAGTAGAAGGTAGGTAAAAAAAAAAGTGTAATGGGTGGACCTTCTGTCTTCAAAATATGAGCTAAATGTATGTTTTATCTTTGGTAGCTCCAACCGACAGGGAGTAGTTTTCCCCTGGACCATGGGAAGACCACTCTGTATGGGTGTCCAGTAAGTACTACAAAAGGCTCAGTCAGTACAGAATACATGTCACAGAATAAGTCGCTCCAGTACGTTAAAGTTTAGATTTTTTTTGTGGGACAACCACTATAACTCGATCTTACAAACTAAGTACATAACTGTTTCCACCCCTACAGACATCCCCACTGACTTAGAAGTGGAGGCTGGATTACGTCGCCTTGGCTCCAGGCTCCAGGCTACCTCCCAGCTCATTCGTGGCCTGCAGCTGGAGCTGCAAGAGCTTCAGGACATGATCGACCGACGTCGGCAAAGGCTGGCGTAATCTTATTTTTTGTTCCTTTCTTTTGTTTATTATATTATTTATTTGTTAAAAAGAAGTTTTTATTTATTACTAAAATATTCTTGAAAAGCCTGTCTTTTGAGTGTTTTGTTAAACTTTTAACACCTTCCTGATCCTGACATAGTGTGAAGAAGACAGAGTTTTTTTTTTCCCACGGCCATTTTCCCATATTAATGAACACAGCTGTGTCTGCCGGCCGAAGTATCACTACATTACACACACTCCTGTTCACTGATTACAATTGACAGACAGAAAAATAAAAAAAGGCTTGCCTGTACATTCTACCTTAACATAGGCAGTTTTTTTTTAAATATATATAACACATATATATATATATATATATATATATATATATATATATATATATATTTTGGAGGGGCGGGACTAAAGGCTGAGGCTCCAAAACAAACTTAACAATACTAAATAGAACTATTAGTAACGTTAACTAACAACAGCTACTCTCCTACTAAGCGTAGAAAACTGAGGCGGAGGTAGACAATAGTGTTTGGTTTTGAAATAGGGTTTTGGAGACTTCGGGTTCGCACAGCCCATGACATGACACAAGACATTTGGCTGTAAAATTATGGCCCGGCTGACAGCAACAGTGGGAAGACACTTAGACTATTCTGCCCTGCAAGGCCTGATCTAATCACCACCAGCATCAGCAAGAAGAGCATGAAATTCGGATGTAATCCAGCCATTATTCATTTTTATAAAGGTAATTTTTGAACACTGCCCGGTGACAGATTTGTCCTTTTGGGGGTCTATACCCCCCCCCCCAGCGGCACTAAAAACCCTCTCTGACATGACACTTGAGGCTGAGCAGGAAAGAAGCCCTAGTGCATAGTGGGACAGTTCCGGCCACTGTTGGCCTCAGGGAGGCTGTCCTCTATAACCGCCGGATTATAAGGTGGGCTTCGGTGGCTTCTTTTTTTAGAAATTGCAGAAGGGATACCACTAGGAGGGAACACTGAAGCCTGAGAGGTGGCAGAAAATGACGGGGTTTGCTTGACTGGCTACATATGGATACTGTATCAGCAGATGACAGCAGATCATCCGGCTGAGACTGAGATGAGCGTGCCATCCACTCCACTACCTCATCTACTTTCTCCTCCACTACAATTTTGCGCCTCGGTGGGTTAGCCTGGTGGAACAACTGCCAAGTATTGCGAATACTACTAGTAGATGCTCCGGCTACAGGTCTTTTGGCACTGCTGCCCTGTGCCACCTTCTCCTTTTTTTTAAAGCTCAAAGTCTGGCTGGACCCTTTTTGCTTATCCATTCTAGACATTTTTCAATTCACTCTGTGGCCCTGCAGCTGGTCTTTGTCCCTGTATCTCACTGTCTCTCCCTGTCTCTCCCTATCTCTCCCTGTCTCTCTCTCCCTGCTTGATTAAATACTAGCCCTGAACTGGCCCTGCAATTGCCCTGCAGTATCCCTGATATGTGTAATATGGATTCCCAGAGCTATTATATCAAATTTTCACAAGACAGGTCTCAGAACTTCACACACAGTGCTTCTGCTCGTCTCAGCAGTCGCAGCAGAAGTGATGCGTCACTGGCTTACCGAGCCTGAGTCAATCAGAGCAAGCCCAGCCCACTAGGTCAGGTGACCGCTTTCTTCCCAAGCTTTTGTGCACGATAAACGAACTAACAGTAAAAGTTTGCTAATGTATTGAATTCGTACGCAACAGCGTATACAGTAACTTATACGCAGCAATAGCGTATAATTAATAGGACAAACTACGTAGCGAATGCGTACAAATCCGAAGCGAATCACCTAATATTCGGATTCGCTTTGCAGCTAAAAATTCCTAAAATTCGATACGAATCAACTAATTGATTCACTCATCTCTAGTTTCCACTATGTAAGCCCCACATATTGAATTCATAACTGAAATGGTCTAAAAAAAAGTAGGTTTCAGAAATTTTCTTAAAAATGTAAAAATTTTCTTCTAAAATTCTATGCCTTCTAACATCCCAAAAAAATAAGTGACATTTCAAATTTATCACTAACATGAAGTACAATGTGTCACGAGAAAAAACGTTCCAAAGTTCTTACCAGTTGGTCTGGGATTTAAGGTGAAAAGTGGCTCGGTACTGGAAGGGGTTAAGCTGTACTTGGAGTTCTCATCTCCTTTCAGTACAGCAGTAGGACATACCTCCCCATGCGCTGAATGCATCATTCTCCTGCTCAGTGTCAGCAGGGAGAGAGAGGTGAGTGCAGATGCACAGCTCTCTCACTGATCAGGTAAAGTGCTGAATGTGCACTCTGCTGGAACATTAAGGCAGTAGTCAGGGGGTCTGGCCATGCTCGATCTCCCTGACTGTCATTTATAAGATGCAGGTACTTTTCAGCAAGAGTTTTTCTTGCTAAAAAGTGTATCTTATAAACCATGTTGAAACCATTGTAAGCTGAGTAATTGGTTCCAAAAAAATTTAAAAAATCACGGCAATGGTGCACTACAACTCTGGTCGGTTCCAAGTGGTCTCATCGGAGCCAATACATTCTAATACTGTATGGAGCTCCCGCTCTGTACAGTATTAGAACAAAGTTTTATGCGAATTGACTTTGCATGTTTCATCCGAAGTTGATTCACTCATCCCTAGTTATGATTGTGACTGTTAAAGGGTTGTCTGGGTTCAGAGTTGACCCAGACATATGCCCTTCTTCCCCCACTCAGCCCCTCCAAATTGCGCAAGGCAAGGGCTTTTTCTGCAGATCCATTGATGTCACCGGTTCTCTAGAAAAATTCTCCAGATCCAGCGCAGGCAAGGGAGAGCACTGGAGCATAAAATGCTCCAATGCTAATGTCAGAGGGGCTGAGTGGGGGAACTAGGGGGATATGTTCGGGTTCTGCTCTGATCCCGGACAGCCCCTTTAACTGTGCTATATCCGTATATATCTAATGTGTGTGTCTGTGTGTCTGAGATTCTGTCTTGTGCTGTTAGTCTGTGATCACTGTTAGAGATGAGCGAATCGATTCGTTGATTCGTATCGAATCTTGGAAATTTTTAGCTGCAAAGCGAATCCGAATATTAGGTGATTCGCTTCGGCTTTGTAGGCATTCGCTACGTAGTTTGTCCTACAAATTCAATTCATTAGCGATGCAGACTCCTCCCTGGTAGCTCCGCCCCCTTCTCCAGCTCACGAGGAAGACAAGGCAACTCAGGAAATTAAGATGGCGACACAGCGAGGCCCTGACTGGGGAGGCATGGTGTGGGGCACCGACCCCTATGAAGAGAAGGAATCGGAGGAGATCTACGTCTCTCAATATGTCCAGCAGCCTAAGAAGTCAGTTGAGGTGCCCGCTGAGGTGTTCACTCTGCTGGCTGACACAGGCGGTAGGAGTTCCCGCTCCGCCGCTGAAGGACTACTCCCTTCGGCAAAATTCAATTGTCCCCAAGGCTGTCACCCGGAACGCCCTGACCCTCTGGGAATACAAAAAGTTGGTAGAGGAGTAGGTTGTGCAGGTTTTGGAGCACCCACGGTCTGGTGACCCTAAGCTGGAGCGCCGAAGGGGTACCGTTATTTGGTTCAGTGTGGAACGGGGAGTAGGTTTTTATCGGCGATGAGGAGCCCGTCCGCCACAATCTCCACGCAGGGGATTACGTGGAGTATACCCCCATGAAGAGCCTCCAAGGCCCCTTTGCTACTGGGGTGAAACTCCTTAAGCGACCAGCTACTCCTGCAGCGCCCCCGGAAGACTGGTCTGAGGAGGCCCAGGCCGCAGAAGAGGCTTGGTGTTCCCATGAGACCAATGATGGAACTCTGCGATCTGAGGAGAAATTCCAAGCTCAGCTGGAACCCCTGATACCAGATTTGCCACCGCCGCCGATTCTTCATGTGGGACAGATGACCACCAGCAGTTTTGTGTACCAGCCATCGGTGGTACAATACCAACTGCCATGGCAGGTGCAAGCCGCACAGTCCGCCACTCGTGGAAGACCGTTACCAGAGCCCTTACAGCTGGAGATTCTTTCACCTTGTATGCCGGCGGGAGGATCTGGCCACTACAAGGTAATGGGCAAGGCCCAAGTTGCCACGGCCCTTGCCAGTGTGACCGCCCGGTCACTACCAAGACCATCCCTGAGAGGTCGGTGGGGGTCTGCTGCCGCAGCCAGTGTCGCTTTCATGAGGCAGGAGCGCCCACTCATGTCTTTTAGCTCCAGCAGCAGTGAAGAGGACCTGCTGGCCCTTAAGTAAGGAATCGGATCCTGCAGCTTTTATGGGAGCCACAACGTGGACTTAACCTGAAGGGTGAGCACTAGTTGGCGTTTGTTTTTATTTTTGCTGTCCTGCGTTTGTCCTCACCCAGATGGACATGGATTGTCAGGACTTCCCCCATCAAAAAAAAAGTTTTAACCAAGTTGCGCATACGTGCGCCTCATCCCTTTTTTTCCCCCTTTTCAAGTTATTGGGGAGCCCCTTGAAAGAGGGTTTTTTAAGGAATCTTTGCTGCTATTTTTTTACCCATTTGGATTACAATTTTACCTATGTGGATTACAAATTGCAACTGAGTTTGGGACTCTGCTCCAGTTCTATGACAAGCGTCAGAAGAAGAGACTTAAACGTGTCTGTGAGCATACTAGGTAGGTGATATTTAAAATGTTTACATTATACCTATAATGTGTTTGCACTAATGTTTTTACCTTTCAGCAACGTTTTCAAGTATGTTGCCCATTGTGTGTATTTCTTTACAGGTACCGCAATGTGTCCTCATATTCACTTTATTGTATTATGCACTTAGCCGGATAGACAGCACCTTACTTGTTCTACCTTAAATATACATACGGCCTCTGAGGGCGATTTCAGATCTGACTATTTACGCTGGATCTGGCCCGGGGTCCGCAAGGTGTTGAAATGATGGTGCAAGCCTCGGATCACCTGCTGGATCACCTCCTTTTTATGCTGGTTCGGGTGGCGGTGTGTGCCATCGTAAATCGTAATCCTGACGGTCCATCAGCCGGATTATGTATTTCAGCTGTGCAGCAGAGGTAAATGATGAGGATCGCCTGGATGCCATTTTCGAATATTCGCTCTGCCTCTGAGGAGTGCACGCCGCGGCCTCTCGTCGTACGTGCCTGCGTATTACGTAGACAATAGTACGCTGAGGATTCGTAAGCTATTTGTACGCTCATGCGTACGTCTTCTAAGAAGTTGCGTACATTTTTTAAATGAACGTTCGTTATTAGTGCGCGGATGTTCGCTAATAGCACATAATAACGTATATTTTGTACACAAATACAACAAATCTATTCATCGAATATACGAATCTTAGGAAAAGTTCGGCGAATGTTCGGTGAATAATTTTTTGAATGATTCGCTCATCTCTAATCACTGTCTTTTGGGCTTCTGTAGTTCGGATGTTAGTTACTTAAACAGGACAAAATAAAGTTATCTGATCATTGCACTTTGATGCCATATTCGTCTTCATTCACACCTCTGGTAATCTGTATCTGGTAGAGAACATCCTGCCAGAGTTCACCAGATCCACCATTGCTGGATTCTTCCCTTCACCAGTAGAACCGTTTTTGTCAGACTGAAACCCTGCTGGAAAGCGTCTGGATCCCATTGTAGTCTATGGCAGGGCAGCTGAACCTGCAGCCCTCTAGCTGTTGCAAAACTACAACTCCCAGCATGTACCAAATAGCTGTAGGTTGTCCAGGCATGCAGGGAGTTGTAGTTTTGCAACAGCTGGAGGGCGCAGGTTGGGCATGCCTGGTCTATGGGGTCCAGCGGTGAACAGTAGAATCTAGCAATGCTGGATCCGTGAACTCTGGCGGGATGTTCTCTCTTGGAACAGCCTGCCGGATACAGTCACCTGAGATATGAATAAAGCCTTAGGCCGCATTCACAGTTTAGTTTTCCGTTCTTCTGATCTGTCAGAAGAAGAGATATATAAACAAAACACAGATCCTGTATTTTAAGCATCTGTCATGCTCAGTTATGCACATTTTGCATCCTCTTTAGCCATTTCTGTCTGAGATCTGTTTTTTTAGATGGAAAAAAGGGTTCTACACAAAGTATTTTGTTTTTTTTTCATCTAAAATAATATATCTCCGATGGAAATGGCTAAAACAGATGCAAAATGTGCATAATTTTTTTTGTTTCTTCTGATAGATCAGAAGAATGGAAAACTAACAGTTATATGAACGCGGACTTGGATGGTAGTGCTATATAGTACAGTATACCGACTGATGTCACCCTATGTACACATGTTGTTTCGCAAGCACACCCAAAGTTATCAAAAACAGTAATAATGTGTAATGCAGCACCAATGTACCTACTTATGGCACCGTTCATGGGTGAAGGAGGGGGGGGGGGCTGGGGCAAAAATGTGTGGATGTGATTGGCTATATAAAACAGAAAAATCACGGCAATGGTGCACTACAATGGTAAATGCAATTGACAACATTTGGCTAAAACCTCACACTGATATTAAAATGAGACTTTTGCCAATATATTCTTATATCAAGTTTTATATAGACAATCACATCCACACATTTGGCTACTCTGTGTTCGATGTCTTTGTGGTACATGTGGTCCGTTGCGGGCATCCTCCATTGTATGCATTTTTGCTGGGGATTGCTGTCAGCAGCATCACATGTGCAGTATTTGCTCCCCCAGTTAGAAATGCGAAACAGCATATGGGGTTTTGAGGATTTTCTGCCATTTTAAGACCACTTTATTCTGTGATTTTAATTGGTTCCAAAGCTCCAAAATGTCATCCAAGGTAAGAAAAAATGAGGATTTAAGAAAAATAATCAGATAACTAGGATAAAACAAGTCCTTACATATAACAGTCAGGAATAGCTGATAACTAGCAACTAATACAGCAATTTTAGAAGTGGCCTTGATTGGTTGGATCTGAGTCTGAGGCATTGCATGTTGAGTCTAGTTTCAACTTACGATGGGTCAGAAAAGACCATTGTATGTTGAAAATATTGTACCCTGAGGCCATTGTATCTTGAGGGATCACTGTATATATTTTGAGTATAGTTTACGTAATCAGACGCGGTTGACGATACCTTTCAGTGGCACCTCGCTACTACTGTATATTATTTGGAGTGCGATTCCAATTTCTACAGCTTTAACACATAATCATTGTCATAGTCTTTACCCTCACCGCCACTTTTATCATAATGTGATATGCCATCATGGTCTACTTGCCCCCTCCCAATTCCCTGTTCTGTCTTTGCTCCAAGTGCCACTGTTGCTACCATTGCCCCTGCCACCACCACCGTGACAGTATACTGCTAAAGATGGATCTGGATAGATTAGAGGCTGAGAAGTGGCAGATGAGGTTTAACACTGACAAATGTAAGGTTATGCACATGGGAAGGAATGATGCAAGTCACCAGTACATACTAAATGGTAAAACACTGGGTAACACTGACATGGAAAAGGACTTACATGCACTTTAGTGTACACATCACCACAGCATAGTAACATAGTTTATAAGGCCAAAAAAAAAGACATCTGTCCATCCAGTTCGGCCTGTTATCCTACAAGTTGATCCAGAGGAAGGCAAAAACCCCTGTGAGGTAGAAGCCAATTTTCCCCACTTTAGGGGAAAAAATTCCTTCCTGACTCCAATCAGGCAATCAGAATAACTCTCTGGATCAACGATCCATCTCTAGTAACTATAGCCTGTAGTATTGTTACCCTCCAGAAATACATCCAGGCCTCTCTTGAACTCTTTTAGTGAACTTACCATCACCACCTCCTCAGGCAGAGAGTTCCATAGTCTCACTGCTCTTACCGTAAAGAATCCTCTTCTATGTTTGTGTACAAACTCTCTTTCCTCCAGACGCAGAGGATGTCCCCTCGTCACAGTCCTAGGGATAAATAGATGATGGGAGAGATCTCTGTACTGACCCCTGATATATTTAAACATGGTTATTAGATCTCCCCTCCAGTTGTCTTTTTTCTAAAGTGAATAACCCTAATTTTGATAATCTTTCTGGGTACTGTAGTCCACCCATTCTAGATATTACTTTAGTTGCCCTCCTCTGAACCCTCTCTAGCTCTGCTATGTCTGCCTTGTTCACAGGAGCCCAGAACTGTACACAGTACTCCATGTGTGGTCTGACTAGTGATTTGTAAAGTGGCAGGACTATGTTCTCATCACACGCATCTATGCCCCTTTTGATGCAACCCATTATCTTATTGGCCTTGGCAGCAGCTGTCTGACACAGATTTCTGCAGCTTAGTTTGCTGTTTACTAAAATTCCTAGGTCCTTTTCCATGTCAGTGTTAACCAGTGTTTTGCCATTTAGTATGTACTGGTGTCATGCATTATTCTTTCCTATATGCATAACCTTACATTTGTCAGTGTTAAACCTCATCTGCCACTTCTCTGCCCAAGCCTCCAGTCTTTCCAGATCCATCTGTAGCAGTGTACTGTTCCCTCCTGTGTTAATTACTTTACACAGTTTAGTGTCATCTGCAAAAATTGATATTTTACTGTGCAAGCCTTCTACAAGATCATTGCTAAATATATTGAAGAGAATAGGCCCAATACTGACCCCTGTGGTACCCCACTAGTGACAGTGACCCAATCTGAGTATGTGCCGTTAAGAACCACCCTCTGTTTTCTATCACTGAGCCAGTTACTTACCCACATACAGACATTTTCTCCCAGGCCAAGTATTCTCATTTTATATACTAACATTTTATGTAGTACCGTGTCAAATGCTTTGGAGAAGTCCAGATATACGATATCCATTGATTCGCCGCAGTCAAGTCTAGAACTTACCTCCTCATAGAAACTGATTAAATTAGTTTGACATGACCGATCCCTCATGAAGCCATGCTGATATGGAGTTATTTGCTTATTTTCATTGAGGTACTCCAAGATAGCATCTGTTAGAAAACCTTCAAACAGTTTACCCACAACAGATGTTAAACTTACCGGCCTATAGTTTCCGGGCTCTGTCTTTGGACCCTTTTTTAATATTGGCACCACATTTGCTATGTGCCAATCCTGTGGAACACTCCCTGTCAGTATAGAGTCCTTAAATATCAGAAATAAGGGTCTGGCTATGACATTACTTAATTCTCTTAGGATACGTGTCACGTACCGTGTGGTTATCGTGACACGTGTTCCATGTTGCTCATGTTTGTGCCCTGGTATTCCGGATTAGGTTGTCTCCTGGTTGCCAGGGGCAACGTGTAAATTGGTGGTGTCTCGGTTGTTCTCCGTGACACGGCTTCCATGTTGCTCATGTTTGTGTCCTGGCATTCTGGCTGCGGTAGTAGGCCGTGGTTGCCAGGGGCAACGTGTAGTTTTGGTTGCTGGTATGTTCCCTTCTTATTGCATACTTCCCTCCTTCCCTGTCTGGTTCTCATGGGGTTAACATATTGACCTGGGTGTGGTCACTAGGTGCTTTTATTCTGTTGTTGCTAGCCTGGTGGGTTAGTTGTGCTTCAGCCTCCGTTGGTGCTGGAGCTATGCACCTTTCCTGGGATTCCATCTGCCCAGTCCTTGTGGCCACTTAATATGTCATCGAGGTCTTCCCGAGGTCTTCTCATCCCCTTCCCTTATCCCAGTTGTGGTGTGTGGTTTATGTACGGGTGGGTGTTTGGTCTGTGACTGCCATGTGTCTTCTGACATGGAGTCCAGACATTCCCTGTATGTATGTGCCTTCGGTGAGAGGGCTCCAGGGTTCCCTGGAGGGGGAACAGCGATACTGTGAGTTGTTGCTGGTGAGCTGGTTCTTGGGTGTGTTGTGTGTACTGAGTCCTGTTAGGTGTTCGGGTTCCAGTACATGTGCCTGGGCTCCAGTCTTTGGTGTATGGACTGCTGGTGCTTCTATCAGCAGTATCAGCAGGTAAGTTGCCAGGTGCACCGGGACCATCCTGGAGGTGCAGCCAGTGAGTTCTGGATAAGTGCATCCCTACCATCTGGGGCTCTGTGAAGAACGGGGCTCACTGGGTTTCTGCCCTCTGGGTTTGGTTTCTGGTATTTCCGGTGCACTTGGTTCAGTGGTTTTCCTTGCCACTGGCTTCTTACCTGCTAATCGGTCTTCATCTCACTGTAGTGTTTCGGTGTGTGCTCGGTGTGGAGTTTCCCCTCCCATACCGCGTCGTGACAATACGGGGGTGTATGCCATCCGGTCCTGGCGATTTGTCTATTTTAATCTTTTTAAGACGCCGCTGTACTTCTTCCTGGTTCAGACAGGGCACTTTTAATCGGGAATTTATTTTTATATTCTGCATTTCAGCTGACAGTTTATTTTCCTCAGTGAATACAGTGGAGAAAAAAATATTTAGTAGCTTTGCTTTCTCCTCATCGCTCTCTGCAACTCCCCCCTCATTACTCTGTAAGGGGCCGACACCTTCATGTTTATACTTTTTACCATTTATATAATTGAAGAACATTTTAGGGTTAGTTTTACTCTCTTTGGCGATTAATCTCTTGGTCTCTAGTTTGGCTACTTTTATTTGTCTTTTACATATTCTTTTTTTTCCTTATAGTTTTTCAATGCTTCCTTGCTCCCCACCTGTTTTAGTGATTTAAATGCTTTCTTTTTGTCATTTATTGCTTTCTTTACAGTTCTATTTATCCAAATAGTTCTTTTCTTGTTCCTTACCCTTTTATTCCCATAAGGTATGTACCTCTCACAATTAGATATTAGGATGCTTTTAAAAATATCCCATTTTGTGGCTGTATTTTTATTTTTAAAGGACTTTGTCCCAGTTAGTTAGGCCTATGGCCTCTCTTAGTTGGCTAAATTTTGCTTTTTTGAAGTTTGGTATTTTTGTTCCTCCCTGAAGAAACACTCTTTTGAATGACAATTGGAAGGTTATTATTTTATGGTCACTATTTCCCAGGTGACCCCCAACCTGCACATCTGTTGTTCTGTGAGGTCTATAGGTTAATACTAAGTCCAGTATGGCCGTCCCTCTAGTTGGGTCCTGAACCAGTTGGGAAAGGTAATTTTCTTTGGTTATTGCCAAGAACCTGTTTCCTTTATGAGATGTACAGGTTTCAGTTTCTCAGTCTATATCTGGGTAGTTGAAATCCCCCATAATAACAACCTCATTATGATTTGCCGCCTCGTCTATTTCGTTTAGAAGTAGATTTTCTGTGGACTCTGGTATATTAGGTGGTTGATAATAAAGTCCTATTAGTATTTTTTTATTGTTTTTGGCTCCATGTATTTTTACCCACAGTGACTCCACATCTTCATGTCCCTCACTTATATCTTCCCGGAGTGTGGGCTTTAGACAGGACTTCACATAAAGGCAGACCCCTCCCCCTCTCCGGTTTTGGCGATCCTTTCTAAACAGACTATAACCCTGTACGTTAACTGCCCAGTCATAGCTATCACCCAGCCATGTCTCACTTACTCCCACTATGTCATCATAGTCCTCCTCACACATCAACACTTCCAGTTCACCAGTTTTATTAGTTAGGCTTCTGGCATTAGTGTACATACAATTAAGAGGTTGATGTATATTTTTCCCCTACAACTTTCCTTCTGAACTGTTCTAGTTCCTCCTTCTATTCCTCCCCCAGTTCCATTACCTTGCCCCAGGTCTCTATCTGCACTATCTTTCCCTCCTATAATGTAGTTACCCTCCCCCCGTCCCTAGTTTAAACACTCCTCCAGCCTTCTAGCCATCTTCTCCCCCAAAAAAGCTGCCCCTTCCCCATTGAGGTGCAGCCCATCCCTACGATAGAGCTTGTAGCCGACAGAGAAGTCGGCCCAGTTCTCAAGGAACCCAAACCCCTCCTTCCTACACCAGTTCTTGAGCTATTTGTGTACCTCCCTAATCTCCAGCTGCCTTTCTTGTGTGGCTCTTGGTACAGGCAGTATTTCGGAAAACACTTCCTTGGAGGTCCTTGCCCTAAGCTTATGACCTAAATCCCTAAAATCATTTTAAGGACGCTCCACCTACCTCTAACTTTGTCATTGGTTCCGATACGGACCATGACTGCTGGATCTTCTCCAGCCTCTCCCAATAATCTGTCAAGCCCCTCCCAGTAATCTTTGAATCGTTCAATAAAACTCAGGTGTTACTGCAATTGTTTGGCAATGATGCAGCTGCCATCAAAAACATGGTAATAATTAATGATGTGAAAACTGTTATCCACCCCTTATAACGCAGCAATGTACTTGTTCAGTACCATGGCTATAATACACTGAGATAACAAATTATAAACTGTAAAAAAAAAAATAAAAAGGGCAATTCCTTCGTACTTGCATGAATATAATGAAACCCTTAGTTTTTTTTTTTCCGTTTTTGTAGAAATGTCTAATGCAGAACTAGTTGCCAAAAGCTGAGCTGACCGTAGCCTGTCGGTAAATACACCTGATAGTAACCAGATTTTACACCTTTAATATACCTAATATTCTCTCTATATAATCTTTTGCATGTTAACTCAATATATCAGTCTGCAGATCAGAGCCATAGCACAGCTTCCTGCCAGTTTGCAAACACGTCCCTGCCTGCTGCCCTCCGACTATTCCAGGCTATCTGTAAGCCTCTGAGACAATAAGGTGAGCCCACCTCCAAACACACATACACAGACAAAATGGCTGGTACCCTTCCATTAACAGGAAAAAAATCAAACAATGGTCACTGAAATAACTTGAAACCGACAAAATTAATAATAAATAAAAATTTACTGAAAAACATGAAAATCAGAGATTGCATTTAAATTGTGGTTCAGCACAATAATTTAGAAAACAAACTAATGAAACTGGCCTGGCCAAAAACTTAACAACTTTCATTGAAATCTGCATAGATTTAAGACACCCTGTGCCATTCTTGCTTTTTCTGATTTGCTTTCAACAGTAGTTTTCTCCTTGGCCATTTTTCATTAAGTCCACTTAGGCTAATACAGCAAAGGATCGTGTGATCTGACGCTGATGTATTTTGACCTTGAAGTTCACCTCTAATCTATTTGGAAGTTGTTCTGGGATCTTTGAAGAGATGGATAATTTCTTATTAGTTTTCCTTTTGCGGCCACGTCCAGGGAGGTTGACTACAGTCCCACCTTACACCTTAAAGGTGTTGGCCGCTTTCTGGCTACTTGTCACCACTGTATATGTAAGATGACTATATTACACTTACTAATATAGCCTTTGCTATATTTCATTAGCCATGCCTCCTTGTTAGGCAAATCTTCTGTGCTGTCTGCATAGAGATCCTGTCCATAAGATGATCGCTGATGGAGGGTCATGTGACCAGGCAAATCGCCTCCATGTGATGTCTCCTCCATTCAAACACACTGCACCTGCACCAAAATCCCAACTGTAAAGTGCAGATGGCAGATGCAGTGTATTTGAATGGAGGAGACTTCACATGGAGGCGATTTGCCTGGTCACATGACCCCCCATCAGCAGCCATTTTATGGACAGGGCCTCACTGTGACTAGAACAAATGACCTGATAAACAAGGGAACATACCTTATGAAATATAGAAAATGTCACAAAAGTTCTACAAAGACCATATTAGTAAGTGCCGGATACTCATCTTATTAACACATTGGTCAACAATAACCAGAAAGTGACCAACCCCTTTAAACTACTGAATAATATGTTCAACTGTAGCAGGAACATCAAGTTGTTTAGAGGTAGTCTTATAGCTTCTATGTTTAACATGTTCATCTATTGTTTTCTTTCTAATCTTCTGAGACAACTCTCTCCTTCATTTTCTTTCGTCCATGTTCAGTGCGGTACACACCATGATATCAAACAGCACATTGAATTTTTTTCACCCTTTAAATAGGCAGACTGACTGATTCAAAGTTTGAAGACACCTGTGATGCTAAGTTTGAAGACACCTTAGTTTAACATGTCCCTAGGGTCAAATTATTTTCAACCATCATTTTTGTTCTGGCCATATACATTAGTTTGTTTTTTTAACCATTTCACTACCAGCGCCATACATTTACAGCGCTGGAGCAATATTTAAACATGGCGCCTGTTCGCACCTGCAGCGGACACCATAGCCAGCAGGTCTCTACAAACAACAGAGCCCCGCGGCTAATGCCAATGCAAAATATGTTTGCTAGCAGGTGGCAGGCCAAAATAGGAAAGCAGTAATTCATGGAATACCATACACTCTATAGGTGTATGGAAATAATCTATATATAAAAAAAAGTACTGGACATTGTAGCCTCCTAGACTGGCTACAAAAACATAAAAAAGTTAAAAAAAAATGTCAAAAGTATAAAAATTTAAATCACTACCTTTCCTTAGAATAAAAAAATAAATACATAAAGAATTAAAAAAACGCCCCTACTATTAAAATATAAAAATAGTTTTCCAATACGACGAATGGCGTAATGGAAAAAAGTAACAAAATTGCCGATTTAATACAATGTGATCAAAGGGTCACACACACTCCAAAATGGTATCAATAAAAACTACAGATTGTCCTGCAAAAAATGAGCCTCCACACAGCTCAGTAGACGTAAGTATAAAAAGTTATGGGGGTCAGAATATGGTGATGGAAAAAATGTTGTTGTTTTTTTCCAAGTTTCAATTTATTTTTTACAGTATTTAGACATATAAAACATACATACGTGGTATCGATTGTTTAAATCTGGAAAGATGAAAAGTTTGAAAGAGTTAATTATCATAAGTTCATGGGTGTGAAAAAAGAGGAAGTATAAGCTGCAGCTTGAAGACAGAAACCAACAGTAGAGGAAAATTCCATCGGCATTGTCTTTGTCTTCCGTCTCTTGTGGGGTCCCCGATAGTCAGATTTCTGTAGAAGAGGAGGATGAACCGCGAAGAATCAGATTCTAATCAGAATCATTATTTGATAATGTAGAATTGCAGTAGTTCCCATTGCAGATATTGTTTTGGCAGATGTGTCAGTGTATAATGCTTCTATTAGTGATTAGAGATGAGCGAACATGCTCGTCCGAGCTTGATGCTCGTTCGAGCATTAGGGTATTCGCATATGCTCGCTACTCGGACGAGCATATGGCGATCCTCGAGGAAATGGCAACTTCCTCTTCCTGCATGTTAGGCGCCTTTTTTAAGCCAATCAACATGCAGGAGAGTCTTTGGTACCTCCTAGCATCACGTGGGGACCCTACAAGTCGATAGCAAGGATTGGCTGGCCAGATCAGATGACCTGGGAATATAAGAATCTGGTCCCGCGCTGCTTGCGTCATACGCCGTCTTCATGAGATTAGGGATAGAGCTTCTGTCTGTCAGGGAGAGTGTTAGGGCCTGAATTTAGATGTTGGTTAGGCAGGAATCACCCACAAAGAACCCAACAGCCCTTCTAAGGGCTACGAGCACCTTTTTTTTTTTAGTCTCCTCCAGGCTGCTGGCTGGGACTTGTAGTGCAGCTACCGCCATCTTGGCTGCTCACTGTACACAGTGGTCCACACAGACCCAAAATACATTGCCCAAAGTACTCATTTTTGCTGCTGCTGTACCTTGGCTTGCTGAGCGCTGTAGTGCAGTCTAGGGTATACGTTTTTCTGTCATTTCTATACACTACAGTCCAGTGAACAATTAAGTAGTGTACTGTACAGTAGCGTCAGTCTAGGGAACACGTTTTTCTGTCATTTCTATACACTACAGTCCAGTGAACAATTATGTAGTGTACTGTACAGTAGCGTCAGTCTAGGGAATACGTTTTTCTGTCATTTCTATACACTACAGTCCAGTGAACAATTATGTAGTGTACTGTACAGTAACGTCAGTCTAGGGAATACGTTTTTCTGTCATTTCTATACACTACAGTCCACTGAACAATTATGTAATGTGCTGTACAGTAGCGTCAGTCTATAAAATACGTATTTTCTTTCAGTTATATGTACTACAGTCCAGTGAAAAATGTAGTGGTTTGCGGTAAAATAGCCGCCATTTAAAGACTACGTTTTTTCTCATTTGTATATATTACAGTCCAGTGAAAAATGTAGTGGTTTGCGGTAAAATAGCCGCCATTTAAAGACTACGTTTTTTTCTCATTTCTGTACACTACAGTCCAGTGAACAATTATGTAGTGTACTGTACAGTAGCGTCAGTCTAGGGAATACGTTTTTCTCCCATTTCTATACACTACAGCCCAGTGAACAATTATGTAGTGCACTGTACAGTAGCGTCAGTCTAGGGAATATGTTTTTCTGTAATTTCTATACACTACAGTCCAGTGAACAATTCTGTAGTGTGCTGTACAGCAGCGTCAGTCTATAAAATACGCTTTTTCTCAGTGATATGTACTACAGTCCAGTGAAAAATGTAGTGGTTTGCAGTAAAATAGCCGCCATTTAAAGATTACGTTTTTTCTCATTTCTATACACTACAGTCCAGTAAACAATTATGTAGTGTACTGTATAGTAGCATCAGTCTAGGGAATACGATTTTCTCTCATTTCTATACACTACAGTCCAGTGAACAATTATGTAGTGCACTGTACAGTAGCGTCAGTCTAGGGAATATGTTTTTCTGTCATTTCTATACACTACAGTCCAGTGAACAATTATGTAGTGTACTGTACAGTAGCGTCAGTCTAGGGAATACGTTTTTCTGTCGTTTCTATACACTACAGTCCAGTGAAAAATTATGTAGTGTGCTGTACAGTAGCGTCAGTCTATAAAATATGAATTTTCTTTCAGTTATATGTACTACATTCCAGTGAAAAATGTAGTGGTTTGCGGTAAAATAGCCGCCATTTAAAGACTACGTTTTTTCTCATTTCTATACACTACAGTCCAGTGAACAATTATGTAGTGTACTGTACAGTAGCGTCAGTCTAGGGAATAAGTTTTTCTGTCGTTTCTATACACTCCAGTCCAGTGAAAAATTATGTAGTGTGCTGTACAGTAGCGTCAGTCTATAAAATACGAATTTTCTTTCAGTTCTATGTACTACATTCCAGTGAAAAATGTAGTGGTTTGCGGTAAAATAGCCGCCATTTAAAGACTACGTTTTTTTCTAATTTCTATACACTACAGTCCAGTGAACAATTATGTAGTGTACTGTACAGTAGCGTCAGTCTAGGAAATACGTTTTTCTCTCATTTCTATACACTACAGTCCAGTGAACAATTATGTAGTGCACTGTACAGTAGCGTCAGTCTAGGGAATACGTTTTTCTGTCATTTCTATACACTACAGTCCAGTGAACAATTATGTAGTGTACTGTACAGTAGCATCAGTCTAGGGAATACGTTTTTCTGTCATTTCTATACACTACAGTCCAGTGAACAATTATGTAGTGCACTGTACAGTAGCGTCAGTCTAGGGAATACGTTTTTCTGTCATTTCTATACACTACAGTCCAGTGAACAATTATGTAGTGTGCTGTACAGTAGCGTCAGTCTATAAAATATGAATTTTCTTTCAGTTATATGTACTACATTCCAGTGAAAAATGTAGTGGTTTGCGGTAAAATAGCCGCCATTTAAAGACTACGTTTTTTCTCATTTCTATACACTACAGTCCAGTGAACAATTATGTAGTGTACTGTACAGTAGCGTCAGTCTAGGGAATAAGTTTTTCTGTCGTTTCTATACACTCCAGTCCAGTGAAAAATTATGTAGTGTGCTGTACAGTAGCGTCAGTCTATAAAATACGAATTTTCTTTCAGTTCTATGTACCACATTCCAGTGAAAAATGTAGTGGTTTGCGGTAAAATAGCCGCCATTTAAAGACTACGTTTTTTTCTAATTTCTATACACTACAGTCCAGTGAACAATTATGTAGTGTACTGTACAGTAGCGTCAGTCTAGGAAATACGTTTTTCTCTCATTTCTATACACTACAGTCCAGTGAACAATTATGTAGTGCACTGTACAGTAGCGTCAGTCTAGGGAATACGTTTTTCTGTCATTTCTATACACTACAGTCCAGTGAACAATTATGTAGTGTACTGTACAGTAACGTCAGTCTAGGGAATACGTTTTTCTGTCATTTCTATACACTACAGTCCACTGAACAATTATGTAATGTGCTGTACAGTAGCGTCAGTCTATAAAATACGTATTTTCTTTCAGTTATATGTACTACAGTCCAGTGAAAAATGTAGTGGTTTGCGGTAAAATAGCCGCCATTTAAAGACTACGTTTTTTCTCATTTGTATATATTACAGTCCAGTGAAAAATGTAGTGGTTTGCGGTAAAATAGCCGCCATTTAAAGACTACGTTTTTTTCTCATTTCTGTACACTACAGTCCAGTGAACAATTATGTAGTGTACTGTACAGTAGCGTCAGTCTAGGGAATACGTTTTTCTCCCATTTCTATACACTACAGCCCAGTGAACAATTATGTAGTGCACTGTACAGTAGCGTCAGTCTAGGGAATATGTTTTTCTGTAATTTCTATACACTACAGTCCAGTGAACAATTCTGTAGTGTGCTGTACAGCAGCGTCAGTCTATAAAATACGCTTTTCTCAGTGATATGTACTACAGTCCAGTGAAAAATGTAGTGGTTTGCAGTAAAATAGGCCGCCATTTAAAGATTACGTTTTTTCTCATTTCTATACACTACAGTCCAGTAAACAATTATGTAGTGTACTGTATAGTAGCATCAGTCTAGGGAATACGATTTTCTCTCATTTCTATACACTACAGTCCAGTAAACAATTATGTAGTGCACTGTACAGTAGCGTCAGTCTAGGGAATATGTTTTTCTGTCATTTCTATACACTACAGTCCAGTGAACAATTATGTAGTGTACTGTACAGTAGCGTCAGTCTAGGGAATACGTTTTTCTGTCGTTTCTATACACTACAGTCCAGTGAAAAATTATGTAGTGTGCTGTACAGTAAGCGTCAGTCTATAAAATATGAATTTTCTTTCAGTTATATGTACTACATTCCAGTGAAAAATGTAGTGGTTTGCGGTAAAATAGCCGCCATTTAAAGACTACGTTTTTTTCTCATTTCTATACACTACAGTCCAGTGAACAATTATGTAGTGTACTGTACAGTAGCGTCAGTCTAGGGGAATAAGTTTTTCTGTCGTTTCTATACACTCCAGTCCAGTGAAAAATTATGTAGTGTGCTGTACAGTAGCGTCAGTCTATAAAAATACGAATTTTCTTTCAGTTCTATGTACTACATTCCAGTGAAAAATGTAGTGGTTTGCGGTAAAATAGCCGCCATTTAA